>OX579663.1:11245119-11266134 GCA_951230895.1 Carpatolechia fugitivella
GCACCTCGAATTCTTTAAGAATAGTATTATGGGCTGTGCGGTCATATCCACTTTGGGTTGCAGGTGGAGGACGTGGCTTGCGAAAAACTGTTTTTTTGTAAGAAGTACGAGTGTTAAAAGGGATATCGGAAGACACATTTGGTTCAGTAGATCTGGAGTTTAAAACATCAGCATAAGATCTAGATACAGGAGGGAATAATTTACAAGCTTCTGCATACGAAATACAAGTATGAGCCATTTTTGTTTTGATTTCTTTCTGACGTAAAAATTCAGGACATATTTTACTCGTAGCATAATGAAACCCATCGCACATTACACAGGAAGCAGTGTCTTCATTTACAAAAACAAGATTCTCCGAGGTGTCCAGCACCACATTTATAGCATCTTGGCACTGTAGAACGGCACAGTGCTTTCGTATGTCCATATTTACAACACCGAAAACACTGTATGGTGGGGTAAGTGTATATCTGAACTGGTAAAGCATTATAGCACATGAATATCCTTTGAGGCAAAACTTGACCATCGAACGTTACAACAATCGATTGAGATGGTTTCCACGAACTCGAACCATTTGTTTGCACCTTGTAATTCAATCGTCTTATTTTTAAAATATTTCCGCAACCTACGGGAGTAGAAATATTAGCTAAAATCTCGTCATCGTTCCAATCTACTGGTACTCCGCGGACTAGCCCCATTCTGGTCACATCATGATAGCTTTAAATCTGTTTGCATTTAAAAGATCATTCTTTAAAAAATAATTTGCGTCCTTCAGAAAAAGCAACTGCACATCGGTTCCTTCCGATTCTTTTAACGCTACCAGGTACCTACTATGTTCTTAAAGTTATTATTTTTAAGAAAATTTCCAAATGCTATGGGATGTAAGATTGTTCTGTCTGTGGGAGAGTTTTCTACGCGTTGCACATGTATCAAATAAGGAGCTGCGTCTGAATGCAAATACTCGCTGCGACCTACCTGTCGAGCCTCAGACTGGAGTTTTGATTGAGTATCTTGTTGAGAACTAGATGTTGTATTTGCAGAATAAGATATTGATGCGTCATGATCATGAGAGTGGCTATGTTGAGATGATTCATGAATTTTTCGAGTTTGGTTATCGTGATCAGGTGTAATTTTCTTAAAAAGAATAGAATTATCCGTGAAATTATTAATATCACACTGACAATTAGTGTCCGTTACTATTGGTATGTCCAGCAACTTTCTTTTTTCTACGTTTCGTGCATTGGCGGCAAATCCTTACATAGTTTGAACGTTTCCGTCCAGTCTCTCGTTGTATAGACGATATTGACCCATCTGTATCCATTCTACTATCCTCATTATCAGAAACCACTACTACTGATGAGCCTACGAGGATATTCAGGCCGAGGATGCCTGGTATCCCCCGATAATCATCGGGGGGCTTATTCATACTTAGTCCATATTATGTATTTACAAAACTTACCTACAGATCCAAAATAATATTAACAAATAAAAATATACACACTAAATACCATAAATTATATACACTACCAAACTTTCCACTTAGTTTTTAACTATAAAATCCAAATTAAATTTACAAAAGCAAAACTGCGACCACATTCCACGAAGTTTCCCGCGCTTTTTTTCGTCTCCGTGGTTGCCACTTCCTGTACAACTGTTCTCTACTGGAATGCCTAGTTGGCTACTAGCTCACTGTATACGAGGCATCAAATGAATGAGTGAATAAATTGACAATGACAGCGCATCTCTTCCTTCGACCACCTTGTTTGGGCGCATTCAGACTTTCAGCGCTGTCAGCGATCAGAAAAGTAAAAAAACGTATGAGTTTTGACAGCTGACAGTGATTCAGATCGCGATTACGGGTACTTTCGATTTCAGCGCATCTCGGAACGCAGGTCCAGTGTTGTCTGAGTGAAATAATCAAGTTAAATTTTTGTGTTTGTGTGTCAGTTTGGAGTATAGTATTCTGTGTTCTGCAGTCAGTAAACCCCTCTTATGGCTGGTTTACTCGTATTAAGTTGTCAAGTAGCAATAACTAAATTTTAAGCGACTAAATTTTAAGTGACTAAATTTTAAGTAAGTGTTTACACGTCATTTTAGTAGTTAAGCTCTTTAGTTAGCCCAAGATGGACGATCAACAGCGAATTCAAAACTGTAATTTATTACAGAAAAAAAAAGTAATAATAATAAAGTATAAAGTATAATAAAATATTTATTTTTATATAATTAATATTATATTATTATTATTTTTAATGATTAATGTTTAATATTAATAATATATTAATCATTAATGTATTTATATCTATATAATAATATACAGCATGAAATTTACATCGTTTTGTTCCCGCCGTGTAGTGGTACTATACCCGTCAAACAGAACAACTTTTCACGAAAAAAAAAATTCCTGTTACAAAAAAATTTTTGGTCTCTCCATACAAAATGGGCCGGTCGGGAGTCTCACTTTGTATGGAGAGACCAAAAATTTTTATGTCACAGGATTTTTTTTTTTCGTGCAATGTTGTTCAGTTTGACGGGTACTATTATTACACGGCGGGAACAAAACGATTTAAATTTCACGGTGTATATTAAAATATATCCAAAAAATAAACATAAAACACTCGCACTTAACTTCGCACTTCGCATTTAACTTAAAATTAACTAAATCGCGCCTTTCCAAACGTGTCAAGTGACAGGCCACGCACACCAACTTACCCGAAAAATAACATTACTTATTCATCTGTGGAAAAATAGAAAAAGTTCTAATCTACTTGTTTACTTGCACACTAAGGCCGCGTTCCGATTTGCGCTGACAACACTTTGAGGACTTTTGTAAACTTTGTTATGAGTGAAACCAACCATAGACATAATAACTCAGAGTGGAACCTTATACGATCGGTTCAGAACCGTAGCCAGAACCGTAAAACCAAATATAAAAAAAAAAACAAAACCAAAACCGCGTACCGAATCACTGTCATTGGGATTATGGCAGCCATTGTGACGTCACGGATTGCGTCATGACCGCCGCCATCTTCTGCTAACGGCGCCCATGCTCCAGAGCGAAATTCACGTAAGCGTAATGTCAAATTCAAAATTTTTATAAGCAGTTTTGTCTGCTTATAAGCAGTTTCAGCGCGCTCAAACGCCGTTCCGTTTTGATTTCGCTCATGAGCCGTATTATCGCGATTTCTGTATCGGTACGCGAGTAATCGCTGTCAGTACTTGAGCCTTGAAATCTGATTCGGAATACATCCTAAATTTTAACTTGCAACTTACTACTAAATTCGCTGTTTACACGCATTAAGTAGCTTAAAATTAAGTTAAAATTTAGTTAACTACTAAACAATACGTGTAAACCAGCCATAAACCAGCCAAAAGGCACTGGCAGCGTTGCCAGAATGTTACTTTTGTAACATTTTACGTTACTTTTGACCCTCTCATGTTACCTCTACGTTACATGACTCAATATGTTACTTTCAGGACAATTTATCTTTCTTTATAAAATTTGTAGTTTAGTGTTTTGTAATTGGATGTGTGTGTGTGTGTGTTGTGTTGTGTTCTGTATTTAGATATATGCTTAGTTAGTGCACTATGATTAAGAAAAAAAACGTAATCCCTAGTAACTACTAGTTTCTAACAAAGCAGAAAAATTCTTTTACCTTAACTAGTTGCAAACCGGCGCGGTGGCGCGGCGCTGCGGTTTCGTACGCTGCCGGAATGGATTCGGTCAGTCAATAAATTATAAAGTTTGACAAAAGGGAAAGCAGATTTTTTTAATGTAATAAAGTGCCTTATTAAAGTATTTATGTTATTTTCCACTAGAAGATAGGGAAATTAATGTTTCTTTTCCTGTGTAAATGTTACTTTTTAAGCTGTTTCATGCTACATTTGACTATCACTCACTGGCAACACTGGGCACTGGCAGTCAGATCAGATAATCAACAGAAGGGGGACATCTTTTTTCACAAAACTTTATGTAGAATATTCCCTATGCCCTATGCTATTAATCACCTACCTACATATTAAAATAAATAATAATACGCGTGAATGAGTGCAAATATAACATAGTGTATTGATATATTTCGTGAGGAACTTTAATCAAAATGTTAGAGGTTATAAATGGTTTTCTTTTGGTTTACTTCATTTTCTTAAGCATTCTTAGCACTCTGGTGCCACATTTGGGTAAAACTGTAAGTTTAACATCTTTTTATGTGGTAAAGATAGAGATTTGATAGTTATGACAAGTAAGCTCGATCCTTTGTATATGATATGATGACTATATTTCAGATCGCCCTTTGCTTTGCCAGACCATCCAGTGAAGAACGCCAAATTTGGAACGATATCTTGAAACTTAAAGCCGAACAGAAGGCAATATCTATGAAGGATGAGTTTGCTGCGTACTCCAAGATACAGCGAAAAGTTAATATATTGGAGAACCAGTTGAAAGACAACTCGCAATCACGAAGGACCAAGAGCTTGGCTATTAAAGGTTCAATTCACGTGATTCTTCAAGCAATTGTTGGATTAATAATTTTAGCATCAGTTATTTGGTTCAGGCGAGAGCCCATAGTGACTTTGAAAGGGAACTTGTTTCCCTTGACTACAATATTGAGATATCCGAGTGACATACCAAATGCTATTTCTACCCATGTCTGGGTGCTGATATCCAATCTGTCAATTAGATCATTGCTAAAACCACTTACTTCTTGACTTGAGATAGATTATGATCGTCACCTATCGATCCCAAATTGCCAACCGAAGAGGAAATATTTAATTTAGTAAGCATTGGTGAATTTTAATTACAATTAAATGTTTTTTTATTAATCAATTATTTATTGTGTGTTTGTGATGAATATAAAAAGAAAATAAGAATGAATACACATTGTTAATTTTTATTTATTGTTTCATTTATTAAACAGAAAAATATACTCAGTCCGACACAAGTCCAAATCTGTCCTCTAAAAATATTTTAATGACAAATGATTTTACACTATCCATGAGCCTTATTATGCTTAAGAAGAAAAACTTTAAAAATATCTTGCAATGTCTGAATTTACAAGATGATATAAGTTCTATTATACAGCCCAATATTCTTGAAACGTAAATAAGCAGTTGAAATAAACTACTTAAAAACTAAAATTTACACAATAAGAGAACAATTGGCCTACGATTGAAGGTGTATTTTAGTAAAATTGAGTTGACAATATTTTAATGGTGTTGAAGGTGATTGACAAATAGGCAATCTATGTGCATTTGTACCTGAGCATTTCTCTTTTTTTTTTGCCACACTCAAAAAACGTCAAAAATAATAAATGTTTGTAAATTGCTGTTTTTTTATGAAGTTAGTAGATTGTAGGCAGAGACCACTTCCTTCCACTTGCTACGATCCAGACATACTTCTTTCTTCTTCTTTTTCCTCCGGGAAAAAGGCGTGACTTTATGTATGTATGTATGTAGTAGATTGTTTAATTAGTGATAAGCTTTTTTGCAAGAAATTAAGATTTGTTTACGATTTCATGGAAAAATATAATAAAAACTTAAAAAAGGCAGACTTAGCGTTCCTATTTTGTTACTTATTATTTAAAATAAAAAGTGTATTAATGTCACTCATAAGAATTCAAAATAGTAATTTTCGCAAATAATATGATCAATTGATTACAATGACACAAAAAATTATAAGAAAAGTAAGATTATGCTAAAATTTGTATTTTTATTTTTATTTTGTTACTGTATACAAAAATTTGGTGAAAAGTTTTGATTTTAAGAAAAATATACAAGTTAGAATTATTGAAGTTTAAGATAGATGTTAAAACACTGATCTTATATCATTATACAAATAATAAAACAGAAATTCAGTGGATTTTTTTATGGGACAGTAACAAAAAAAGAACGATTGGTACCAAAGTGGAAAACTTTTCTTAGGGATTGTAGAGGAATTTGTTTTGTTACTTTCATTTCCACTTATATGTTACCGCGGCAAAATTGCGAAAAAGTAACGAAAAGGAAGGTAACTAATACTCGAAAAATAAGTGCTTATTTTTTTCAATTATTATTTTAATGTACTAAAAATTTATATAACATCTATAATTATACACCAAATTGTAATGTTATATGTAAACTATTATAAAGTAAAAACAAAATGGTAAATGAATATTGCCCTCATGTCTAAAAACAGGTAACAAAAACGGAATTAAAATGTGAACAAGAACTACCCACGCGCTTTTTCAGCCAGAAGTTCGTGGAAAATGGTAAAATTATCAATGTTTGAGCATCAAATGACTCCAAAGGGGTTGTTAATTCATAAGAAATAATCAAAAATGTGGTTTAATATTTTTTAATGGGTTAAAAAGTGGTATTAAAAACTGGAATCTATTTTGGCACTTTTTCTGGGACAAACTTCAAAATTAAATTTTACCATTAAAAACATAACATGTACATGAAAAGTTAATGAAATGAGGACTGTATTCATTTGAAATCAGATTTAAAATAAAAAAAAAGTATAGGTCCTTTGGACTTTATCGAAGTAATTGAGTTTTAAATGACGGTAGCTGGGAATGGGACATTCGACTTTTCATACATTCCAATTTTCAAAGGTTTATAATTATCTGTTTTTCTAATTATTTACAATGATTTAAAGCTATATTTTAATTTTAAGGGTCAAATATTTTAATAGACTTGATTTTAAACAAAACAGTATCTGCTAATATACTTTACATAAATAGTTATTTGTCGACAAAGTCATGGGACAACACTAAACATGCGATTGGCAAAAAAAATGAGAAATGCTCACTAGTATTCAAAATGACTGAGGAATCTATAGGGTGGGTTAACAACAATAGATCTTTGATATGGTCAGCGGTCATTGGGACTGTATTGATCTAATTAACCCCTTCCTCATATATTAAACAGGTTCAGATGAACAGAATGTATAGACTATACACACTTTTATATTTATCACAAGTCCACCTTCATTCATTGGCAGTTGTTCTTGTGTAATATATTCTTGTGCACAATTCATTTGTTGTGCAAGCAAACCATAACAGACAATAACGTAAACATAACTAATATTTACAAGCTCTATATCACAGCTTAAAACTTACTAACTGCTCTACAGGACAATGGAATAATCAATACAAAAATGGACTAAGAAATAAATTGATGTAGTATTCCAATAAGAGAAACATGTGACGAACGTAACGCTAAGATGGCAAAGAAAGATCAATATATTATATTAGACAATCAACAGGAAGAACTTAATTTTTAATGTAAAATTACATTATTTTGTGTAGTCTCACCCCATCACAGGCAATCCTTGATTTCTATATAATAGGCACTAACAGTCTAATATTGCCTTTTTTTACATAAAGTAATTACGGTTTTGTTTCAAAAAGAATGCCATGAATAAGTATTTCAATTGCCTGCAATACAGTGAATATGTTATTCACGTAGAATTTAGAGAACTATTTATCGGGCTTTGACTGACTAGTAAATTATATCTATGTAGTTCAACTGGCTTTTTAGAGAAAGATTAAAATGTTCGAAAGCGAAGGTTTTGCCTACAAACCGGACAATTTACGTGTTACATTTAGACACCAATATTTTGCTCGATAATGTGCCGTTATTGCGCTGCATTTTTCTAGCTAGTGCTCTACATTGCTGGACACATTTCCGACTAGACTATGACTACGGGCATTCAACAGCCACTACTATGTTGGCGGATTATAAAGGAAGTTTCTTTCAAAATAATATCCTAAATTATCTCTTCAAATAGTTTATATTTCATTGAAGGAAAATTTAATTACAAATAAGTACTTCGAGTCGGAATCACTTCGCAAGTCGGCAACTTCTTGTTTTTGGATAACTTTTTTAATGTCTAACTTTAATTTAGAGTGGCGATATTTAAAACACGTTCTTATTACTGTACAAATTTCCGAACCAAATCTAAATCAGTTATCAATCAAAGCTAGCAAAAACGTAGCCGGCTTGGGAAAGAGTAATGGAGGCCTCTGTTATTAGAGCTAAACTTTTCTACATTCTGTTTCAGTCAAAAATTTAATAAGAATCGTTTCATGAAGTTTGAAAGAATTTGAGCATCAACAAAATGTAGAAATGTTGCAACCTTATTGATATTCTCGAGACCCTTTTTCAAAAGTTTCGACCCTCTTCATGTACTACATCTAAATCTAAAAATAATATGTACAAAATAACATTTGTTAATTCAGTCGTAATAACTGCCAACTTATCATTGACCATAATAAGTTTACATTTTATACTTTCATTCTTCATTGTGTGCCTGCCTCTGGGCACAAGAAAACACAAGATTCTCGTATTTTTTAAGCTTTCAGAGACACGAAATTTAATTTACAATTATTTTCTTAGCTCAGCATGTTGCGAATGCTTTATATGTGAATATCAGTTTAAAAAACTTATTGAATAGAGATTTTAATAAATAGCAAGCCTTTCATTGCTCATTTAATTGAATGGTCTTACAAATCGATGCCTAAAAAATTCTACATCAAAGCCTACCACATATGAGGTCAATTTCATCCTCATTTAATGGAACATAGAATAGAATGACAGATGAATTTTCAATTGCAATAATCTCACCTCATCTGATCGAAACTGCTACGTCACGGTACGACGAAGCGTGAGCGCACTAGGTGTTTTCATAGAAAGAGTTATTGAAGTGTGTGGTCAGGAGGTACACGACTGCTTCGTATGTTGACATCATGATGGCCGTGTTTGGGATCTGACGGACGAGTTGGGTTCCGAGGCCCCTGGAAGAATGATAAGTTGGTAAAACTGAAGCATACTCTGGTTCAATATTCAAATATTGGCCCGATCGGAAAATTTACGTGGGACTTGAGCTTGATACCATTGCGCAGACGACCAACTGCCAACTGGGCCCCGTTTCACGAAGCTACAAGTTACAATTACAAGTACAATTCGACGTACATTGCGTAGACGATTAGATAAAACGATAAGGGCTTACAGTGTAGTTAGGTTAATTAGCTACGCAATGTATATCAAATTGTAACTTGTAACTAGTAACTTGTTGCTTCGTGAAACGGGGCCCTGGTCTCTACCGGTCGTAGTAGCAAGAATAAACAGATTGGGACTCACTATCTATTGATGCTGGATCAACTGAATCCAATCAGAAAAAGCTTTATTTTTACACCTATGCCCAAAAATGAGTGTAATGTGTTCAGGGTTTACATCGGCTCGAGTGACGCTGGTTATAATTTTTTGGCAAGGCAGTAGTGTTTTTCATTTTCAAATGATTATTTTAAGCCGATTCGTGAAACTCCGTGCGATAAGTGCAGTGACTCCAATCTCTGTAACCGTTTGAGTCTTACCTGTAGACTCCGCGATACCCTTCCTCCATCCACACGGTGTGCAGGGTTTGCCAGAACTTGCGGTATTTGTCGCCTTCCTCACGCAGCCGCGTCCTTGCCACTTCTGGAAGAATAATATTATTTTCAATGAAATATTAAAAGAATATCACGCATTGAGGTGGAGATGGAACCTTGGCTAAGTGAGACGCCGAACCAAGTAGTGCAAGACGTTGGTAAGCGGATCGCCAAAAAGCACGACATGTTGCCAGATTTAGATGCAACAGGTGGAGGCCTAACAGAGGCCAAACACCTGCAACTAGGTGGGTAGATGACATCAAGCGGGTCGCTAGAATGACTTGGCTGAGATTCGCACAGGATCGCAGAGGCTGGCATAAAAAAGAGGGAGCTGCAGTGTTGTTTTTTTTTTGGTGAGGATATGTAGCTATTTTGCTTTAGTTTATTAAAGTGACAAGATGATATCAAACTTCATTCGGATGGCACAGGAATGTGAGAAGGGCGCAAAAGAGGAGGCCCTAAACCCAGTTTTAAAAAGGATACAAGAGAAAAAACAACAAATTACTTAAAAAAAATACTCAAAAAACTAATACTAAACCTAATACTACAACTAATTACTTTTCTTTCTTTCAAATAACATAAGAAAGTATACCTAGTGACAATAGCTATGTGTAAAAGGAAACGGCTATAACTGTTATTAATACCACATTATTATTACCACGATTTTTTCACGTTTTTTTTTTGTTTTTGTTTTAGTCATGATCACGGCAACGTATATCATAGTCGATAATGCAACATAGTCGAAATACCGGTAAGCTCTTTAAAAAGCTTATTTTAAACCAAAATCGTGGTAATAACCTTCGATTATCGAAGGTAATAACCCAGTAGATATGTGTGTTATGTGTGTAATTATGGCTATAACTGTTGACTAGAAAAAACTAAAAGTAATCTTTGTTCATCCTTAACTACATATTTTTAGCAGAATGTTTGTAAAGCGTGATGGAAAAAACATACGAAAACAATTCAAAAACACAATACACGAGGTGTGTGAAATAGTAGCCTACTTCGAAGTTCATTGCACTATAATAATCCAATAACTAATATAGCAGACTAATATAAATTTGCCAAAAAAAATGTCTAGTTATCTCATATTTATGTAGATTGCAAATGACTTTTGCAACAATTAAAAAGCTACATTAAGGCTCATATACATTAAATTTCAAGTCTGGAGAGTTGGAAGAGGAGTTAGCTCTCATCATTCAAGTAATCTATATTCTAACCCCTCCTGTACCTAATTAAATATAACTCGAAACAGGGTCTGGCTTTAGCGCTTTGGAAAGGCTCATGTGGCGCTTCTCAGTAAAGATTTAAGGGAGTCATCGTAACTTATGCTTTACACTGTACAAAAATATGACAATCTATTCGGAGTAAAGGATGTAATGCAAGAAGCGAATGTCTTTGAGAAACCCATTATGCCAATTCATAGAACCGTGTTGTCGAGGATGGAGCACGCTTGCCTAGAAGATTTAGTTCTCTGAGAACACAGATGCAAGCAATGAGTTCCACATTTTAGCAATATGACTCACCATGCGGGTAAGCGATGCAAGAAGCGACTGTCTTGGAGAAGGCTCCGGCCGCCATGAACTCGAGAAAGTCTCGAGGGGACCGCTGATCGCTCGGGATGCCGTCTTTACTCCTGGCTGCCATCAGACGCGCCTTCACACCCTCGTACAACACGAAATGCACCACAGTTTCACTGATGCCCATGTATGACGCTGTTATGCCTTTGTAGAAGCCTCTTATGCCCTGGAATTTTGTCAGGAATTGGAGGTTATTGATTAATTCTTACAGTCCTATTAGGGCTTGGGTGTTGATCTTGGGTGGAGATAGATCTCTTTTACCTCCTTCTGGTTTAGAAGACGGCCGGGTCACACAGCAATAAGAGCTTTGAGTTTGTGTGAAAAAGTTCGTTAAATCCTGTACATACTGGGAACTTACAAAACCCCAAGTCAAGTCTAGCCATAGGCTTAATATGATACTTACCGTTTTCAAGTATATCCTCTTTATACACTGCACCGCAGTCACGTTCTGTCCGTCCAGCTGAAGCCGCGTCTTCACGAACCAAATCGGATTCGTCATCGTGCACGACACAAAACCTGAAATGTCAAAAAAATATATTAGACTAGCTTTCCGCCCGCGGTTTCACCCGCGTTTAATGAGTTTTCCCGTAGGAATGAAGTGTTTTCCCGCGGTAAAAAGTAGCCTATGTCCTATTCCAGGACCTAACCTATATGTGTGCCAAGTTTCATCCCGGTCCGTTCAGTGGTTCAAGCTGGATTCGGCAACAAACATCCAAACTTTCGCATTTATGATATCAGTAGGATGGTGAACTGCTGTTATGAAATCAACGTAGTTCCTAGCCTAACATTTCGGATATTTACAAGTAAAGGCATCATGATTCGGAACTCATCAGGATCCTACGCCGAATGATAGTTGGGTGGGAGCTTAGGGCGGTTTATTTTTGCGCCACTTGTTTTGAAACTTTTAGAAGAAGATCAGGGTGAACAAATGCTGTTGATAAAGGAATGTAGGGTGTCTTGTGTAATTTACCTGCAGCGCTGGCTGCAGAAAGATGCACGATGGGGGTATCAGGTGGGATGTTCTGGTTCAATATGGCTTTCGCTTGAGAATAAGTGCAGAAGTAAATAGCCCTAGACGGCGCCACTCCGACAATGTTAGGCCCCAAGCCCTTGAACAGCGCCCTCGGCCCCTCTGTTTGGACGATGTGCCTGAAAAAGTTCAAGATTACATGATAACCTTAAGCACCTGAGTTAATTTAAGCGTAAATGATAACTTGTAGTTTGACGTCAATGGATGAGAGTTATCGGCCTAGTGATTGATTACACAAATGTCAATAAAGACAATCTATTCTGGTCGGTTAGGTGAGAAAGCCGATGGACTGATACCTTACACGACGTAGGAGTGATTTCTTAAATAAGGGATACTTTGGAGTTGTTTTCATCCTTATGCAGCGAAATATAAGGCTCCGACAAATTAGACAGCCCACCCACAGAAAGATTCCATTGTCTCAGTCGGCTTTTATATTCTAAAGTCATCAAACTGAGGTAAGTGAGAGGAGTTTCCGTATATACCGGACTAATATAGCAACTAGCTGGCATGAGCTGAAGTGGTAAAAATGGGTACCTCCAATAACGGAAGGACGATCATTACCTTAGCTTCACCATATGCTTAGTTATTCTACCAAGTTCATTATGAGCCTGGAGCCCTGGAGGCACTATATTATCTACCTTGGCCACCAATGGGGTATGCAAAATTGGTTTCACGCATTCGTCTCATGATTATGTGAGCACAATAATAATTTACTTATCTATTAACATACATGCGATAATAAAACAAGATATGGTCGTTTCGAACTCTCGGTGCGCGCCGGTTGGCAGATTATATTTACAAAAACAATTTGATAACGGTGCGATGGATTTCACATTTTTCTTTAAGAAAGATAACTTGGTTTTATTTTAGTATCAAAATATATTACATGTGGTAGTCACGTGTGCAACGGGGACTCGTTCTCACAACAAACTTGTGACAAGACAAGAAGATGTAAGATGTTTTAAAAACTCTCGATAGCGTAACGCAACAATGTACCTAAATCAACAACAATACACCAATGATATAGGTAAGGTACTAACTAAAAACGCCTAAAAATACATTCCGCAGACATTGGGCTCACATTAAGGTTCCTCGCTCTATTTATAGGCAACAAATTTCAATGTCTCAAATTCTGCGTCAAAAGATGAAAGTCCACGAACAGAGATTGGCAATATTCCTCGCAGAGAAAATAGGAAGAAAAGAAAGCACTGACGCCAAAATGATCGCATTCTGAAAATGTTAGCAAGAGTAAACAAAGAGTCTAAAGACCCGGTCATGTTTCATATCTATCGTATGATACCGGACATACCGAAACATTTCGTGGCTGTCGGCCAAAATACCAAGTTGCAATCTCTCTGGGCCGTGATAAGATCGTTATTTTTAAATAAGCTACTAAATTTCTGGTCAACAACAAATAGCTCGTCGGAGAATTAGATCTCAGAATGAAGGAGCGATGTCCTCATTTGGTTTTTTAAATTAATTAAATAGGACCGCATTCTGCACAGGGTTGAGTTGAGTCCAAGATAAACATTATGAAATAGGAGTACCTCACGGACTGTACGTGGAGTATCAAGTACTGCATTCAGTAAACGTAACGACGCAGTAAAGATGTAATATTACTCTCATCATTTATATTGAAGTGAATAGGTGACCGTCGCCGTCAACCAATGGAATGTGCTAAATACTCTATTGTTATCTAACTAGATCTAACCTCAAAACTATGCAAAGGAACTTAGTTCTTACGAAGAAGCCGACCGTGGGCAATAATCAATCTTTCTTAGTCTAACATTCGTTCGGACCATAGAGGGAAAATAAAGCATTCGAAATGAAATAGATACTCTCACAAACATACGTACTATGTTACCTTAGCAATAAGGCCGCCTAATTGACTCGACCAATTGTAAAAATGAATTCTTGTGAACTGCCCGTATTGTGCTAGTTACCCAAATAGCTAAACATCATCAACATTCTGCATTGGTCTACTGCTGGACCAAATTTCTTTTCCTTATAAGCTAGACGACCATGGACCTCATATCCATCATCCTCATTACTCCTATGGTGCTTCCACACCGGTGGTGTTTAGAAATGTTTCGAAACAATCATCAACATCAGTTTGGAACTGTTTGCAACAGCTGTAGGTATCCGGTGCGGGAGCACATTTTGCTTCGCCTCGACTAATAGCAAGGCGCACCACTAGAATAATACCGGTTCTTCAGCCGATTATTATCAGACCACAGTAAAACAAGTTCTTACCTGATGCACTGAATGAGACTCATCCTGGAGACCGGCCTCGCGTGACCAGACCTCGCACTCTGCACCTGACAATTGTAGGACATCAGCATTCGGTCCGCCTGCTTACTGTAGGCAAACATGGCGCCCATCGTACGTCTGTATCCCCATTTGGCCTCCTGTATAGACGGCCCAGTGTTACTATTGCTATGCTACTCGTACCATCGCTTGTGTCAAGTTTGCATGCGGTCAACAACACAGTACAAATAGCTTATATTTAGGATTGTACTCATGGAAGAGAACTCTCTTTTCATTTACATAAAGAGTAAATAAACGATGTGAAACAAGTTGAAGAAACAAATAGGCTTATACATGAAAAATTTTTCATTTGGTTTTCACTTCCATGCGTACCGTCAATGCATGCACAATATATCTGGGGTGATTCTTGCTGTACCGGATACTGTACTATTGGTTCTACAAATTCTATGATTACGTTTATCTACGAAAACGTTCGGTTAAAGATATCTATTACAGTCCTTCGAAAATTACAAGACTAAATAATTTAACGATTTTTGTATTATTGCAAATATCACCGTTACTGTCGTATGAGGTCCGAATATGTTTACTCTACTTTGACTTTTGGAGTAAGGAAAACATACAAGTGATCAAAAGTTAAAAATTGATACCACGTAAAATAAAGAAGGATTTATTGTTTCTAAAGTTATCGTTCGAGTACCAATTTTGCACGTACGTAATCTTTACTCGCACATAATTAAATAGGCGGATACATAAAAAAACAACATAGTAACAAAACACATTTGAGATAATGATTCATCGGTAGTAGGCGACAGTTATCTAGTAGAGGAATATCTTAGCGACAGAGCCGCAACTCGTCCGGAACGTGATGGAATAGTTTTTTAAACAAACAAGCAACGAACTACAAATAGATAATTCGTTGCAAACGAGACAATACGTGGGGCATACTGAAAGTCTCTGGATCTGGCCACTTACATTAAAAGAATGAAAAAACAAATTATGGAATTCGAAAATGAAACTCTTTGGGAACATGTCACTTTTTAATTTGCGAGACTGTCATTTGTTTTTTTATTGTGACGTCCTTTCGAAAATATTAACTCGTAAACATGTTTTTTTTTATGATTTTCGTTGTGGCTTAAGTCAACAAGAGAACTGCCCAGAGACTTCAATTGGCATTTGGTGATGAATCACCATGTCGCAGCTCTGTGTATTCGTGGTTTGGAGAATTTGGACGTAGACGTGATCATCTCCATGACGAGTTACGTAAAGGTCGGCCGGCGACTGCGGTTGCGGACTCTAATATTGACACCGAAACTGACAAAAAAATTACTTGCCAGCAAATTCGTGCTTTGTTAGGCATTGGAATGAGCCAAGCGCAAAACATTTTACATGTGCATCTGAAAGTTTGGTCGGAAGCTTTACACTCGATGGATACCGCACGAATTAACGGAGGACCAGAAACGACTGCGTGTCCAGTGGTGCCGTAAAATAGTAAAAATTAACGGAGGACAGTCATTGGCTGTCTATAATATCGTGACAGGTGACGAAACCTGGGTGTACTGCTTTGAACCCGAAAGAAAAAGCCAGTCGGCAGAGTGGGTCTTACCTTTTGAAGATTTGCCGATGAAAGAAAAGTCGTAGCATTGGTAAAAAAATGGTTGCTTCTTTTTTCACATCAATGGACAGTTACTGCAGATTGGTACGTCAACTTGCTTGCCCAGAATCTCAGAAAAAGTTCGCGAAAAACGTCCTCGAAGCAATGTCCTCCTTCATCACGATAACGCATCCTCACATTCCGCTAAGGTAACAGAAGCCTATTTGAAGGCTTCAAACATGGAATTGATGACGCAACCGCCTTACAGCCCGGACCTCGCACCCTGCGACTTCTTTTTATTTCCAAAAATTAAAGACAAAATTAGAGGCACACGTTTTACGAGCCCTGAATCGGTGGCGAATGCGTTTCATGAAGTCATTGAAGAGGTCCCTAAGGACGACTGGTCCAACTGCTTTGTACAGTGGTTTCTGCAAATGCATTAATTGCGAGGGAATATACTTTGAAAACCAATAACTGTATCGTAAGTCTTATATCTATCTTATTTATCAGAATCCAGAAACTTTCAGTATGCCCTATGTATAGCAGACAAAGACACAAAGACAGACAAAACAAACAAAGACGAAGACAGCTAGGCGCCCGCCACATGACAATTTAATAACGATGAAAACAATTACTGGACAGGACAGGTCTACTGGTTTGTTTATTTCGTTCATGCACACATATAAACATTTATCTACCACAGTTTTTCTTTTCTTCAATAATGAAGCAGTTTTATTATTTAATTATATGAACTTGCACACGTAGCCACTGTAAAGTATACTAGTGCATAATTAAGGGTTTTGGCTCTACCAACAAAAACAGGACGTCAATGCGCGATTTAGAATGGTGCGATAGAGGAATCTGGCGTTGATATTGCGTCAAGAGCGGGATTGTGCTGTTTGCTCTCTTCATTTCAGTGTTTTTTTATACTCATGTAAAGTGTAATATCAATAAGTTTATCAGCCAACGCAAGTGGCTACGGCTACGTTTGCTGGTTCGGCAGCGTGGGATGTTGATGAGCGTGCACGGCAGCTAACCTGTTCTCCAATTCTAAAACTACACACATCGTACGTATTAGTTATATCTTCTTTACTAACATTTATAAAAAGCAACATTTTACTTTACACAAGTGATGGCAAATTTATATTTAAATCGGGGCACAATGTTAGCATACTCTATTCTATCATACATCTCAAAATATAAATAACTCATTTCATAACTTCTAAAAGTTGCCATTTACTAAATTTTTAATAAAATACATAATGTATGTAAGATCATTGATATATTTTTATGAAAAATAAAAGATGATGAATCGATGATGATGATAAATCTCTTTTATCAAAGAAAGAATGATCGTTCAGCTTATCAACGAGTGCGGAAAACTACCGCAAACAGAGAGAAGCCTTGTGCTCTAATGAAATTTTCTCCGGGCTTGTTGATTCAATCAATTTTATAAGGCTTACTAATAGACTGCTAATAGATAATATATGTTAATACAGACGTTTTCTTCGTGAGGCATTATTTTCTTGTAGGTAAAAGGTATTTTCTGTTAACCACGAGTATTGCTGCAGAGCTCTATACACTTTGGAAAAACCTTAACCTAGCATTGGACGTTTTTCGACCGAAATAAATTTGTTTTCCATCATCATAATATTTTTATTAAAATAAATTATTTTAAGTACAGTTTAACAGTTCAAGAACTATTATATCTATTTATTTAAGTATTTTCTAAAATAAACTGGAGATAGTACTTTAATTGTATAAGGTCAAGATTTTTAAAGGGGACAATACTCGTACTATGTGATTTATGTCACATCAAAACATGTGCAGAAATGAGCACAAGAATGTTTACCTTCCAGCCCAGGTGAATGGTCTGCTTCAGTTTCAATAACAGTCGCTGAGCTGGAGTGTGTCGTATGACAGCGACGTCACAATTTTTTGTATGTTCCCATGCGTGACTCATGTTTATTTAGTGAGACGAGGAAACATCGAATTTTTACATGAAAACTTGTTACAGTTAATAGAAATTGCGCAGCTATATGTATACTCATACGAGATACGACCTACGTCGATCCGAGTATAACCAGGTTTTCATTTAACTTTACTTGTTATCTTTCAATTCAATTTCTAACCACTGGATCATAAGTACTGGTGGAGTAATGCAACTACTGCATTTTCAAGATACTTCTTGATGATATCGACTTGAAATTTTAAATCAAGATTACATTTCAAACGTTTTATTAGAAAACCGTTTTTGAATGCTTAAATGAATATAATATAAGCATTACTTCACTATTCTACTAGTATATTCGAAGATCGTGGTGTCTGCAACAGCACTGAAGGTCATAAATAAGTTTTGTGCCTATGTATTAGAGAATTCCTCGTGATATGAACTTACAATAACAAACAAACCACCTGTAAGACAGCGTCGGTTTACACCGGCTACATCCAGTTCATTATCGTCTCGAATATCGAACATGGGATCGCTGAAACCGATCGGAAGTGATATTGTATCGGTTCATGACTACACGGCATACTCGTATACTCGTTGGCGTTAGCGAACGGTAGCCGAAAGCAGGGCTGTGCTGACCAAAGAAAAGAATCTAAGAACGGGATGCCGAGTCAACTTTGCATGAAAACATCCTACCCCTCATAGAGAAAACATCAGCCAGTACCTACGTGTCTACGTCCAGCCAGTTTGATAACCGCTTTTCGCTGATTGATCTCTCGATATCCGGAACACAAAAATTCCAGTTTAATGCCCGCGTCATAACTTTAGGTGACGAGATGACAATATTTGATATGCAAGAAGCGTTTCGGAGATCGAGAGACCAGCATACATTATCGGTACCATGACCCCCTCCAAAAATTGATACTGTATACGCCACTGATCCACACATATCTATAATAAAGTAAACAAACAATTAAACATAAGAAACCTTAATAGATATCATGTGAAAAGTAAACGTTCTAAATGGCTACTGACACTTAACTACCTGGAAACAGAGGATTTACTTACATATATGTCCTAGACATGCGTACCATACCATACATACTTACATACACACACCCATCCATACCCTCATATACACATACACACCCTCACCTCGTATTCTAACATGAGTGCTTATGTACCCTCACTCACACCTTACTATTTATCAGGTGTTAATGTAACATATTTTTTAAATTCTAAGGTTACGTAAAATCTCATTTGTTTCATGTTTCTTTTGTTTTTTTTCTTTTTTCCCTCTACTTTGTTTTCTACTGATGATACGTTGATTCAGAGTGCTCTCCTAAAATACAGGCTGACGCCTAGTTTGGGAGGCAGGGATCATGTTTCGTATTATTTTGCCTTTTTGCATTGTATCTTTTAATACATAATATACAACACTTGTATTTTTTTTTAAATAAAGTATTATTATTATAGTAGATGGATTGCGCAACACGTCATTACATACCTATCGCCAATCAACTGAAATAGCTAACTTGCTTGCAGTTGCAGCGCGCTACTTATAGCATAGGCGGCCTTGGAACTTCAGATAGCAATGACTTTGAGCAAGGTCATACATATAACTGTAAACTTGAAATGAAGGATAAATTGATAAATTTAGAACAAATAAAAACAACTTAAATCCTCAAGTCAAGATAAATTGATAAACTCACGTGCTTTACAAGTTCAGATAAATAATTGAAGACAATGTCACATATTTATACTTCGCAGTAAATTCAGGAACGCGGAGAATTTAATTAAGTATATAAAGAGAAAGACCGTAATTCAGGGTAGGCTCGAGCCCCTTGTTGAGGTCCAATGTGAGCTGTTAAAAACGACAACAGTGACCACAAACAAGCTTATGAGTCTTGAAGATGTCATAAAAAATAAATTGAAAAAGGATACTGGAAGCATGCCGACGCGACGTTTCGTGTCTACTTAAACATTTACAAAATAAACGAACATGGAATTTAAAGCTAGGCTCGAGCCCCTCGATGGGGACGTATATTCAGCTGCGAACAACAACAATTTAAAAAATCATAACATCATTCGCTTGCCCTTATCCCATCATTTGGGGTCGGCGCAGTATGTTTTCTTCCTCCATTCATCCCTATCAGCCGTCATTTCAACACTCACATCCTTCCTGAACATATCATCTTTTACACAATCCATCCATCTTTTCTTTGGTCGTCCTCTCCCAACATATCCATCCACAATCAAATTCAATACCTTTTTCCCTACGTAACTTTAATTTAAAAAATCACAACAAAACTAGAATTTCTTGGTAGACCACTAAAAAGGCTTGAAAAAGTTCGAGGAACAGGAATGGCTCTAATTTTCAAATTTATTATATTGAGAACTAATTATAAACATCGATCGCAAGCTTCGACATAAGAAAGTATGAACCGGTGACATGCAACGACGATGGCCATGAAATCAATACTCCTTGGCTTGTAAATAAGTCACTCTTGGATACTAGCCAAGTTTTACTTCCAAACGATAGTATTTTGAATTACAAACGAGTAATTTGTAAAAGGAACGCTCACGATGCTGAATATTTCGGTTATGAAAACAAATGTAGATAAGTAAAAGGACATAAGCATCTTGCCTTATCCTACTAATCCTACTAATATTATAAATGCGAAAGTTTGGATGTTTGTTGCCGAATCACGCTTGAACCACTGGAAGGATCGGGACGAAACTTGGCACACAATATAGGTTAGGTCATGGAATAGGACATAGGCTAATTTTTACCGCGGGTAAACACTTCATTCCTACGGGAAAACTCATTAAACGCGTGTGAAACCGCGGGCGGAAAGCTAGTAATTATATAAGACTATCAAACTTTTAAATAGGTCATGGTTTGAAAGTTTTATAAAATTAATTCTATGTTTTCACATTTAAAATCAAGAGTAGATTTTCTTCAATCTCTACAAAAGGTTTCTTTTTGACGACGGCGATCGACGGTTTGCCTATATAAAACGAGAGCAAAGTATGGAAATCCTTTCGCATCATTCGCCGCGTCCGATGCGAAAGGATTTCCATACTTAGCGCGCGTTTTTAACCCCCGACGCAAAAGAGGGGTGTTATAAGTTTAACGTGTCTGTGTATCTGTGTATCTGTGTATCGGTGTATCTGTGTATCTGTGTATCTGT